>JBBBDQ010000780.1:1660000-1690000 GCA_037127315.1 Ascarosepion bandense | reverse complement strand
ACAATTTATACTAATTTAAATATTATAATTTCCAATGACGAACAACTTTTACAAATAAAAAAAACAAGCACCAGTTAAATACATCCATATTTCTTGAAATAACATAAAGTACAAACGCCTCCTTTTTGTGCACTTAGTTGCATTATTTTAGTTTTTTTAGGTAATAGTTATCCAGCCATACTAATTACGTTTTACAATGAAGTATCCACATAGCGTCTTCAACTCTCAAGTATTTGCAAAACATCCTAAGTATTTGTTTATAAAAATGTTCTCATATAGCGTAGTGAGTTGCATATGGTGTGTTATGCAGATTTAAATTTATTTAATAATGTTATTTTAATATATAATTATTTTTCACACACATAAATGTTGTAATATAATATGCATGTGTTTGTGTATATACGCCGATTCATTTAAGAGTGTGAATCAAAAGCAAATCCTGAAATTCCTATTTAAAAACACAGGTAGGCTTAAAAGAATTACTCAAAGTTGAATCAATCAAACACCATTATCATAAAAATGCTAATGATATTATCAACACACCTCTAATAAAAGCAGCCACACATATAAAAAATGACAAAATTATTATCCGACGTGCCGATAAAACCAATACATATGTTATTTTAAACAAACATGAATATCTCTCCAAATTACAGGCTATTCTGGACAATTACAATAAATTTTAAAAAGTAACAAGTCAGACCACCACCCAACTGAAAAAAAACATATTAATAAACTTATTACTGCAATCAATAGTGAAATAAGATCTTATAAACTTCAAAGGATTATAAGTGAAAAATCGGCCTGGCTACCTTTACGGAAATGTTAAAAATCCATTAAAAGTTCATCCCCTTCGACCTGTCATTTCGCAAATACCCACATGAATATATAATATCTTAAAAACTCTTAACAAACTAATTACTCCCGACCTTCCAAGTAAATATGGTATTGACTTCACGAATGAATTTATACAGATTCTCCATTCCGTACATCATAACAACCAAATAACTGCATCTTTGAATGTCCAAAACCTATTCATTAATGTTTTCTTTCCTGAAACGATTGGCATCATTATCCGTGATGTATACAATCATGCTACTCTCCCACAAATCAATATTAGCCCCACTATTTAAAAAATATTATTAGCATGCACCACTCAAGTAAACTTTCATGACTCCCTAGGTAATATTTATATTCAAGTAAAGGTTATTGCGATGGGATCTCCTTTAGGTTCCCTCTTTTTTAATTACTATATGGCACACTTAAAAAATAAAACAATTAATGACAATAATAGACCTCCTATATATGTAAGATACATAGATGACATTTTCATTTTAGCCAAAAATATTGATCAAATTACACAACTTAAAAACAAATTTGCAAGTCAATCCGTCCTCAAATTTACATTAGAAATTAATATTAATAATAAAATCCCATTCTTTGATGTATTTATTGATTCTAGCAAACACAGATTTACTACTTCTCTATATAGGAAACCAACTATAATAAACTCGTGTCTTCTCAACTACAATAGTGAATACCTTTAACGATATAAGTTAACTGTCATAGAAAAACTTAATTCAACGCACACACATATTTATTCTATAAAGCATTATTCAACATTAAACAAATACTTGTTAAAAATGGATTTTTCAACTCCGTTATTGATCAACAAATTAAATGTATCTCAATAAACTTAATAATACCTCTAACAATATTCATAATATTAACAATAATATTATACGGTCAAAATAAACCTAACACTATAAACTTATACTATTGTATCCAAATGCATAATAATTGCAAACATGATAAAACAACTCAAAAACATAATACGTAGAAATGTTAAACCAATAAATAATAATAATCAAATTAAGCTCATGTATTATAAAAAAAATTAAAACAATTGAACTCATAGTCTCTAATAACCCTACAACGATACAACTAAATCCTCTACCGAAAAACAATGTGATGTATCAATTTACATGCCCGTTCAGATATTGTATCTCTAGTATTAATAATAAACCCAATACATATAGGGGTTTTACCACAACCACGCTCTCCCGTAGATTTACCTGCCACCTTTCTGATCAGAGTTCAATTGAAAACATTTCTTAGAAAAACATAGCCATGTAGGTAATATTAGACAGATTTTAGTCGATAACACAATAACAACCACTCATACACATAGTAAAAACAAACTTTAGATATTGGAGGCCATCTACATTAAATCAAAACAATCCACACTGAAAGAAATCACATTTCAATCTAGACATAACACATTACATTGCATTTAGACACATGGTTCTGTTAAGATTTCGGTCTCTCACGCGGTGTGACGTTATAGGACTGAATTACAAATTTACGAACTGCGTTTGCTATTCTGTGATTGTTATCGTTGCTTAGCAATGTTTTATGTCAACACAAGATAAAATCATTTTTGATGGTGGATGTCTTTATGTTAACGTCAGTGTAACCTTTCTGAAGATGGCTAAAGTGAGCTGAAAGCTTAAAACCAGCATAATAAAAAATATCAAAATGTTTGACAACTTTAGTCTTTATTTTCGCCTATATAAACGGAACTTTTGTCTGTGTGTGTGTCTGTGTGTGTGTCCATTACCTATAGACTCTGAAACGGCTGAACCGATTTTCTTGAAAATTTACACAGTTGTACTATCAGTGTCTGCGTCTATTCTTAGCTAGGCTTTGTTTGGAGGTACCCCCGATAAATATTGAAAACTGATAATCGAAAAAATCGGTTTATAGAAGGAGTGGTCCGATTTCAATCAAATTTGATACACTCATAGACAAAGACATAAGAAACAAAATTCAGAATTTTCAAGGTTGCAGTTCTTACAATAGTCCAGAAAATCGATCATATATATTTATATATATATATATATATATATATAAAAGGCAAGATGTTTGTCTGTGTGTCTGTTTATCTGCCTGTATGTCTGTATTTTTTTCAGCCCTTTTATTTTAGTTTTTGCTTCGGGTTTGGCTCTAAGTAGGTATAATTGTAGTTCTTAGTCTCAGCCATTTACTCAGAGGACTTATTTAGCCTTCAAAATTCAGTTTACGACGAAAAACATCTACATATTTAGTTATTTTTATAAAATACTTGATAATAGATAACAGAATAGGTAAAAGCGCTCGGATATTTATAATATTTGTAGATTCTGTACATTTCTTAAGTCCAAATAATGAAACATGAATAACTGAATAAAAACAGGTAGAATAAGAAGAGTTCATGAAATCCGTATAATATATATATATATATATATATATATATATATATATATATATATATATTCCCCTCAAGGTCGATTCGTTGGTTTTCCAGTTCATTGAAGTCATTTGGGTTTAAAATCAAAAGATGAACATGAGAAAAGAGTTGAGAACTTCCGCTTTTATTTCACGTTAATTACATCTAGATGTGTTAAAGAGTTTGGGCATACGTCTTATTGTTTAATCGCACCCATTTTTCAAGTGAACAAAAGTATTTAAACACATGACCATAAATGACACAATTAAGCGGAAGCAAAAGAAGGCAAATTGCGTGGAAATTTCAGGTTATATAAGTTCGGAGATTTTCTGGCCGAAACGAGAACTCCGCTAGAACACATAGAGAATGCACAGAAGAGAGAAAAATAGACAACTCCTGCTGGTCAACGACATTCGATGACTCCCTTTTATGTGCGTGATTCTCTCTGGCTACATCCTCCTCCACACAACCATCAACGACGAATAATACAAAATTAGTTTATATTTTTTATACATTTATATTCCTTGTTCATGCATCAAGACGATCGTTGTAGAAAACAAGATTATAGAACTTATGTAAATTTGATGCGAAGTGATTAGCTATTTTCGTAAAAAATATATTGATAATACAACTGGTTACCATCTGCGAAGAAGCTAAACAATCGTGATAACAAATGACATAAAAAAAGTTAGGTGACTTTTCGATTTACCTGTCTGTACTGTGCTGTAGTACTTGTTGTATTTTTTTTAAGTTACTGGAATAAAAAACTTAAGATAGAACAGCATACTTTTCCGATTTTGAGCAGAGTTAAATATTATATGCGAACATTTTAAGTGCATCTACTTCAAATAATGAAATAGAAAATGTTATGCAAACAAATGTTAAATGCTACTTTATTTTTGGTCACCTAAAAATGGAGAGAGGTTATACAAATGGTGGTATGTCCTAAGCTGTTTAACACATCGAAATATAAATGATAGGAAATAAAAGGTGAAATTCGGAACTTTTGTCTCATAGTTATCTTTAATCTTTGATTATTAAACTCTAATGTCTTGACTAACCAACAAAAACATTAGGAATTTGTCTTGTTATTCAAATATTTTTCGAGGGGACAGTATATATATATATATATATATATATATATATATATATATATATATGAAATGATTTCTTTGAACAATATTTTTTTATCGATACTCGTATTGAAGTAGATATTCTGTCTTTTTTTTTAATTAAAGACGCATTTTCGTAACAATAAATGTATCTTAAATAATCAGGCCAGTAGATATAGATATATAATAGTGTTTAATTTAAAAAAAAAACAACAGAATATCTATTTAAATACGAGTATCGATAAAAAATGTTCAAACAAATCATTTCAAATTGTCGGTTGTTTATAACCATGTTTCGTTAATCTTCGTCAATTTCCGTAACAGATATACATATATATATATATATATATATATATATATATATATATATATGTGTGTGTGTGTGTGTGTGTGTGTGTGTGTGTGTGTGTGTGTGTGTGTGGAAATTTTAAATAGAATCTTCATCGGAATCCCTCTCTTTGCGTAGGAGTATACCGATATATAACATATTGGGTTTCAACCTCTACCTTAACTTTCAAATATAAAGGAAAAAATAAAAAACTCTTGGAGTTAAAAAAATATAAAATGAAAAACTCCCGAGAATTTCCAGTGCTGCACAATGTTTAAAATCTCGCGTGAATTACGTCAATACAGCAGTCACGAGCCAAGCCCCTGCTGGAATCATTTCTACGCCCACAACCAATGACATCTTTCTTTTTCTTGCAGAAAGAGAAAGGACATTCGGCGTGTAGAAAAGCAGCATGTCTTAAATATTATATGATTTTCTGTTTCGATTAACTCTTCTCAAAGCGTATCGAGTCAATTATGGTAACATGTCGAAGAAAAAAATATGGTTCGTCTTTACGCCTACACTCGTATCTATGAATAAATTTCGTCTTTCATATATGGATTGGAAATTTATTTAAAATGTTGTGAAAAATATAGCTTCAGGGAAGGTTACCGAATTTTAACACTGTCAATGAAAAAAATTGTAAAAGTAATTATCTCTTTGCCATGATATTGGAAATATATTTCTAAAAAAAATAGAAATTTAACGATTATACTTTTTGGATAAATATCATATTACAATTCTGTTTGTCCGCTCTTAGTTAGCACAATCATTACGTCCTGCCAATACTTCATAAATAATGAACTAGTCCGATTTCACTGTGTGAAAAGACGAACATGTCATATCATAGACGCTACTTCTTTTCAGCAGGAAAATCAATGAAAGAAAGAAAGAAAGAAAGAAAGAAAGTTAGAAAGAAAGAAAGAAAGAAAGAAAGAAAGAAGGAAAGAAAAAATACTGTGAGAAGATTGATGTTTTTGATATCGGTTTCACTGAAATAGTAAACGTTATTAATTTTAAACATTTTCATTTGTACCTCGTTACTTCTTAAAGTATACCAGCATTGATATCTATGACTGTTATTCCAAGATTTTGTTTAAGTTGTTAAGCTTGAATATTTAACGATGTGCTAGAGAAATTTCAACGGATATTTTATTGTCACAGAATTTTCTAAGAATTTATTTAATCATTAATTTAAGATTCATCAGAAAATTAAAATACAAAAACTCAAATTTTCACGGATGTTTCTCTTCTTCTTCTTCTTCTTCTTCTTCTTCTTCCTCTTCTTCTTCTTCTTTATGAGTCGTGTCCTTTCGTGAGGCAAGCAATTTGGCTTTCCACATCTTCTTGTCAATTGTAGATTATAATAGATGTTGTCTTTTTTCTATTTCTTACAAATCCTGTTCTACCACTCATTTATACATCTCATCAAATACGTTATGTCACGTGAGTATTACATTTTCAAAGCTCTCCTTCCTCAATATGTGTCGCAGAAATTGCGACTGCATCTTTCTGATATAAAGTATAATTTTTATTTCGGTTTTCCCAGAATACCTAAGATAAATAATGTCTATTTTTTCGCTAATTATTACATTAATGCGTCAGAAAACATAGTATGGTTGCCATAAATCATTATGCACAATCCAATCTTTCACTACTAAACGGGTTCAGTTAGTTAAGTGCCATACGCTTTGGGCGATCAGGTCTTGAAAGAGACATGTCTGACTGGGCAGAAGATTATCCCACAGTAGATTACCATTGCTTTCTGCGGTAGACAGGTTACCAGCCAGGGCTATAGAACCCAATCTGTCCTATTATTTAACCTATAACTAGAGGGAAGATACGGGTTAATACCTTTACCAAGGTTATTCAACTAGAATTCCTTGCATTCACTTACGGGTTACCCAGTCAAAATTATTTTTGTGAAGAATTTCCCAGACACTTCTTAGGTAAAAAAAAGCAAGACGTAACAAAGGGTGGATAATCATTTTTGTACGTTTGAAAACAATTTAACAGAATGAGATTGAATGCAATCCATAGCTATAGAGTTAACTAGTGTCACGATGTCACGGCGTCACTGGATAGAGGTCTTCCTGAACAAGTCACTGGCCAAGGAGGGGGGAGGGTTCACGACAGTTCCAAATAACCACAGATTTCTTGATTGAGCGCAGTGAAGTGTGTAAACATTCATACCTTAATCAAAACGGTGCCACTTGGAATCAGCGAATCATAAATCTAAATATCGGATTGGTAAGCTACATGGAAACACGTAATGTCTTTCTTTCAGAAGGAAGAACATTCGTTATAATAAAAGATTTAATTTATCTGATCAATCAGTTGTTATATATATTAACACATACATGCATTTTAGTTACTCATGATTTCCGAGAACATTGGTCTGCTCGGGCGGCTAGCCAATTCCAGTCTCAGAGACCTGTTCAAGAACAACACGGCTCAGCTCCCATGTCTTTTATAGTGTAATTATGATGAATGGACCTTCGTTACAGTTTTTGAACTTTGCAGTACACAGAAACCCTTGGTCACTATGACTTGTGATTTCCTGCTCATACAAATATTGTTGGCTACAAGATAGCGGTTGCAGTATAACATTGCCAATGGCAAGTCGTATCGGAATAAATACATCCCGGATGTATGCATGTATCTGTTTTGGTGCTCTGCTAGGGAGCAATCTACGACATCTAGTCAAGAGACAGATAATGATGATTGAAATTTTTTTTAAAATGGATACGATGTTATAATTTAAAGCCATCATATTTCTTTTTTCAGTGTTCTACAAATTATTTTTTCACTTCTTTGTTCTGTATGATATATTTGATGTACCAACAGACCAAGAATTTACAGTATTTACATTATTCAGATTATTGTACGATGGTTCTGCCGTTGTATGCTCCGGCCTTCTTCAGGTTCTAAGAATTTGGAACCGAAACGCTTGTTACATTCACTGGAGTATATGAACTCAATTCCTTGCATAGTAGTGCCTCTTTTGGTAGTCATGAGTTATCTCCCTCTAATCCTGTAAGTTACCTGTTCACCACGTCTGTAGCCTAGTTTTGAACTCACAACTCTTTGGGTCAAGTCACAGGAACTAATCAACATTTATATCCACTTAAGGACAAGAACAACTGAGTTTTTGCGACTTATAAACCTAATGACCAGTAACCTTCTTTTTTTTTTTACCAGAGTTCATATTGCACTTCTTTTTAAGTTAATGGTGCTTGGGCCAGAACAAAGGAAATAAAGTGCTTAAACCTTGACGAAAAAAATAAAAGTTTCAATACGTGACGAAAGAGAAGTAATAAAATAAAAATGAAAATGTCAAATGTGTGGTGTTGTGGAGTAAATAACACAAATAAACTAGGCAATACACTTTAAATAAAATAGTTCAGAGAGAGCTCGTAATTGTTAAGCTTTCTGTCTTCCAGCAGAGTTCGACCCAGTCGGAGCTCTGTCTACGAACCGAGTCTCGGCTGAGAAAAATAGATAATGCAAATGGCTCGATCTCATGGTTATGGGGCCTGGATAGATATTGACCCTTGGCCCGTGCATACGTGATCGGCTTTCTCACGTTAATCCTGGCCTTGTGTCACATCCCGTCTCAGTTGGGAGGCTTTGGTAAATATACAGAATTCTGAGAGAGGTTGCAATTGTTAAGCTCTCTGAATTTAGTCAGCGTATAATTCAGTCTAGGCATTGATTCCTGGACAGATATTTAGCTTCCTACCAATTTTTACCGGTTAGCTTCTTACCAATTTTTGGCAAAATGTTCGAGTCATTTATCAATATTGAAGTAATTAAGCATCTATCCTCTCCAGATCGCATCTCTGAAAAACAATAGGGGTTCCATTTCTCCAGAACTACCACTGATTTGTTAACGGCCACCACTGAACAGGAATATCAGATACTTTATAAGAATGTTGCTCTATCTTGCCTTGAATTAATTTTAACTGTGTGCAATTTTTTCTTTTTAAAAATTGATTTTTTTTCTGAGATATTCAATTTGTGTTCCCTAAAACGTCAAATTTAGGCTGAACACCCTGGAGTAAATCAATGCTGGAGCAAGTGCTTACACTGTTAAGCATTTCTTTTTTAATGAAGTTTATCTACTGCTACTACAGCTGCAGAACATGTGGTGCATCTACGACTCTAATGGATAACTGGAGTCGTGCAAAATGAAAAAAGTCGTACAAAATGAAGAACAGTAATGCGAAACTTACCAAATCAATTTCGGAAGTATGCATAACCTACAAAAATGTTCAGAACATGAAAAAATTAAGAAATCTGCAGGTTGGCCTCTAAATCCAAATGACACGATTTGATCTTTCAAGCGTCAAGAACATTGACGTCATTCACCGCAGTCTAAAGCAGTTGCAGCAGCATTTAACTTTGCAGCCTGGTACGGATTCAAGTAATGGGTTGTTAAACGATTCCATTCTTGAATAAATAAATATGTTTTTTTGTTTTGTTTTGTTTGTTTTTTTGCTATTTTTTACCTTAAGGTTTAAACTTTACAATGTGTAGGGGCACTCGATGGTTACGGTAGGCGAACATTTGAGCTTACAGAAATGAAAGATAACCGTTAATTTTAGCCTTGAATTGATTAATATTGTACTAATCGGGTAAATATCCTGTTGGAAATTGGTTCCACAGGGCAGAGGTTTCTGGGAAGAAGCCAAGCGAGTAGAACTTCTCACTGGTGGAATACGGAGAAAATGTGCATAGTTTGTTACAATGTAAGTGCCATGACGTGTTCTTGTCGTGAAGGTTTGAGTTGGCAGAACCACCAAGAAATGTTATTCCTCCAAGCATTTCCCTTAGAAGTAGCGGTAGAGCAGCAATAAGCTTGCCAATTTCCGCCTGTAGGGAAATGATTCGTCACGAAATGTTCAAAGGCATTTGTAAATCTATCAAGGCTAAAGTGAAATCTGCGCAGTTCCAGCCCGAATATGACAACAGTGCCCCATTTTTGATTTGATCTGACTCTTATAAAGAGAGAGAGAAAAACCGGAGATGTCAGATACTTACTGGATGGATACTGGGAGCCGATCATTTTTGCCTTTAGCGATGGATTGTATATAGTAATTTCACTTAGGTTGAGTGCAATTCTGAGGCCAAACATCCTTTCAAGGTATGGAGACTCTTCGCAGGGACATCCGTTTTAACATGACTATTGGTAGTTCGGGGTTTGATAGGCGCTGATGAAATGTAACATGTTTTGTTTTAGTTGCATTGAATATAACCAGCTGAAAAGTTAGTGTTATGTCAGAAGAGAGGGTCAATGCCAGTCTCTGATCGTCAAATCTTTTGCGAGTGCTCTTTTATATCATCGACTAATCAGCATGGGCGTTTATAAATGATTTGAGAATATTTTTAAGTGGATCATTTTTGTAGATTAGGAAAATTTTGTTTCAGGAAGTGACCCCTGGGGGCGGTGGCTGCGTTGATGATCAGGGCCTCATTAATAATTCAGGTTGTTAATTCTTCAGGGATCTACCTGTTAGTAGGGATTTTATAATAGTGAAAACCCTTCCAGTGATCCCATAGCTGGAAAGCTTGCGTAGCAAAACTTTGTGCCATACTCTGTCGAAGGCCTTTGAGATACCTAAATATATGGTCATTCCGGTATATGTGTGGTCAAAGGCCTCAGTGAATAATAATGGTTAGGACATCAACATTGGTTCGGACAAAAAAGAGGTTGCTTTATCCAGATGCTTGACGACCTCCTTATTGATAATTTTCTCAAAAAGTTTACTAATGATATGGAAGAATTAAATTACTGAAAAGTAATTGAAACTCACCTGAAGCGAGCTGAATATGTAATGCTCCTCATGCCGATAACATTTTTTACTGAGCTTTTCTACGGCATATGATTTCATTTAAATGTTTCATATGCCGTAGAGAAGCTCAGCGGAAATGGTACTAATGATACTGAGGTATGGGTATATAATAGAAAGGAGGAAATCAGTTTCTTGCATTTTTAAAGGCAGGAACATACGCTTTCCACATTCTACATGCTTGGGAATTATGTATTTTTGAAGTAGCAATTAAATAACTTTGATAAAATTAGGGATAATTCTGCATCGATATTCTTCTTCTGGAGTTTTAACCGGGTTAGTTTTTGGGTGGTTAGGCTTTTGATAAGTCTAAAAACTTATCTGACTATGAGACGTGGCGAGTTGGGAATGTAATGGCGTCTGTCGTCTAACTTTGAGTTAGAGGCTCACCTTGTGTGCTGAGAATAATATAACGATATATAATTTGAGGCATCTTTGTGTCATATGTGCTTCGAGATTTTCCGGAATTCACGGAATCCAATTTGTTTTTCTTTATTCTTTGTCTAGACTGCTCGTGCATAGCTGTATTTGGTGTTTTCTATACCTTTTTTGAATGACGGTGGATAACGCAAAAAACCTAGAAGACGCCTCCCTCAATCATCTTTAATGAAGGGGCAAGCGAGGAAAGAAGATATATGCGTGATTTTCCGAGTGGACATGTCATGTTTGCCCAGAAGTCAAGGCAACAGAACTCTTTGGATCAGAAACATCTTACGGATTAGAGACCTAAACGTACCAAGAAAACTAGCTCATATAGATGAAGATTAGACCCATTAGTAGAAAGGTAAAAAGGGTTACTCGGGGATGCTTGTGCATCGCCTACACCCACATTTGAATTTGTATAGTAGATGGTTACAAGAGCAGAGGTAAGCAATAGGCACGTTATCTATTCAGAAAAAATACAGGCTTCCAAAAGAGAATCATTATGGATATGAGAGGGTTGCTCATTATATCGTGTTGGAAAAATGTACATTAAATGTATGGACCTTGCGAATAAGCAATAGACTAATATGTAATAAAGACGTGTTAGCATTCACACACACACACACACACACACATACACACACACACACACATATATATATATATATATATATATATATATATATATATATATGCGTACTATCTAAACTTATTTTTTAAAGGGAACTTTGTCTGTGTGTGTCTGTGTGTGTCCGTTACCTATAGACTCCGAAACGGCTGAACAGTTTTCTTGAAAATTTACACAGTTGTACTATAAGCGTCTGCGAGTGTTCTTAGCTAGGTTTTCTGTCAAGGTACCCGAGATAAATATCGAAAATCGATAATCGAAAAAACCGGGATATAGAAAGAGTGGTCCGATTTTAATCAAATTTGATACACTCATAGTCAAAGACATAAGAATCGATATTCAGAAGTTTCAAGGTTGCAGTTCTTACAATAGTGCCGAAAATCGATAATATATATATATCTATATATATATATATATATATATATATATATATATATATATATATATATATGTATGTATGTATGTATGTATGTATGTATAAGGCAAGATGTTTGCGTGTGAGTCTGTATGTCCTTTATACAAATCCACAATTTTTATCCGATTCTTACCAAATTTCACACAAATATTCTTTAGGCTGAGTCTGAGCTCCTGCACTATAGATTAGTTTTAAAGCTTTCATTACACCCAAGCAACGCCGGGCTATACTGCTAGTAGAAAATAATAAGAAAACCTTTAGAACAAAGAAGGAAAATATTATAGTAAGAAATGAACATAGAAAAGTTAAAGACAAAAAAAGAAAATATTCGGAAAATTGATCAAAATTACTAATATCCATTTGTAATGATCTACATCTGTGTCGATATCGGGCAATTTACAACTAAAACCTGCTTTCCAAAATACTTTTTATCAGTAAAACACTGAAAAACAAAAATCTTGGCAGTAACATGCAAAATGTAACTCATATCTATACTTTTCTTACATATTTACGTCTAATTATACAAATATTTACACGTTCACATCTACATTCACAAATGAAGACATTCTCTATTTAGAAACATTTTCATCACTGTGTTATACGCTAGAGATAAGAAAGGAATTAAAATTAGGTATTAAAATTCGGTGGATAAAATTTTCTTAAATTATTTTTTATAGTTTGATATTAGTAGCAAAGTGAAACGTTAAAAATCCAGAGCATTAATTTTTTATGACGTTTCACAGAGTGTTAAAGCCATTTTGACACAAAATTCGTTTCATGCTGTTAGGACCCCTTTTCTCAAAAGAAGCAAGCTCTAATCTGCAAACGTCAAGGCAGAGTCCTTGATCTCAATTTTTATTACTTTACTTTTACTTTTAAGGAGTTAACGTCTAATATGGTCCATATTAATTTCTCATTCTATCAAAAAGCTTATCTGAACCATTTTTCTTTCTTTGAACCTCAAGGTGAAATGGTATTTTTCGAAGTTGCATAAGATTGACTTTTGCATACATCTAATGTGAAAATCAGAATAATTTTGTTGAAATGTAGAGAATTAGTTAAAACCATGTGGCTATTTCGCCAGGTAAAAGGTAGTAATTACTGTCAGTGGACATATAATGTTGCAGTACGCTCAAAGAAATATTCAGAAGAAATAATGAAGAATCTTTTACATGAAAACCAGCACTCGAGATTAACATTGTTTCGCAACAACAAATTTTTGAAGAAAGGATTTTTTAACGGTACCAGGTAGATATAACTTTTTAAAAATGGTTTTCTATTTATTCTAAAAACAACTAATTTCTTTAGAAAGAAACCTACTGCATAACAATAGTGATGGGTATCTAATAAATGAAACCAAAATACACGCACACAGCAACACACACGCAGGGAGAAACACACATCTACACATAGACATAGACATACCCAATCAGACAAAAATTTAAATAAACGAAACAAAAGTGAATCTTTTTAAACTGGTGTGTAAAATTCTACGGATAAATAAATTATGAATGACTTAAATTCCGATATTTGTATTATTCACCTGTGAATAAGTATTGGCACCTAAATATAAGAACTAATTTTGCATTAATAAAAAAAACAAGAATATTAAACTTCTGTCAGGTTTGTATTAAAATATATAATTGAGAAAAATAGTATATACGCTGATCATCTACATATAAAATTGCTAAAATAGCCGTAAATTGAACGATCAAATCCAAATTTTAGGGTGAAAAGCAAACTGGTAACAAGGTTCAAAGTACAGCTGGTATTACTTGAGTGCGTAGCTTGGTACAATGAAAGTTAATTTTCTTTTTCGGAAAAATTAAAAGTTTCATTATTTAACATACAAAATACTTCCATTATTTTAATTAGAAAATTCAATAATTAAAAAAATTACTGATTTAACAAAAAAACAATATTTTTTGCATATATTTTCTGTAAGTTTTATATATACAAGAATCTACTTTCTACTTCACCCCTTGTTTGCAAAAACTATAAAAACCACAAGGACAAACGCAATTGGAATTTTTCTCTAGAAAGAAATGTTTACTTATATCCAGTTGTATGTTGCATGCTCAAGAGTAAGAAATCTTAGAATTTGTTTTAAACTTTAAAAAAAAGAAAAATAAATTTTCTCAAAATATTAACAAGAAGTCCTTTATAATTAAAATAAATTATTAAACCATGAAATAGAGTTTTTGTCAAAGTTTTTTGTCAAATCAGCTCATTCAAACTTCATCAATGGGTTTGCGAAATTCAACGAAACCTAGAGTTTGTATACCTTAGCAATAATGCTGGTGATAATTTCAACGATACTATGTACTATGGGCCTTTCAACACGCGCCATTGTTTTGCAAAAAATTCAAGTAAACTGTAAGAGAAAAACGCAGTTGCCTCTTGCATTTCCGTTTATGGCGCTAATATCCAGCAATCCGACCCACGAAATGATGTTATATATTCTTTATTTCAGTAATTATTAATATTTTGTATGTATTCATTTTTTTTTAACTGAGCAAGTTTACCTCGATATTCTATCCAGTCTATTCTATGTGTTTCTTTGAATGATTGTAACCTTCCAGCTAAAACAAGCTAATATTTAAAGGATACCACAACCGATATTGCTAGGCTCGATACTGATAAAAACAATCTTGATCAATATGGTCATCATAGTTACTGTATGACAACTAAGTTCCTTGTTGAATCACAATAAACAACGTGGTTCTTTCAAAAGATATTTATAGAAAAAACAAAACTTTTAATTCGATTTTACCCCTTGCAAGACAGTAAAGCCACTAAAACTCAATGGGTTACTAAGTGTGGAAGAATTAAGAAGAGAAACATTAATGGACGGGATGAGAAAAGAGTGCTTAAGAAAACAGTAGATATCTATTGACATTGCATCTAAATTTTGGCATATTAAAGCTAGTGAGTTCGATCCCACGGTTAGATAATCATTTTTATTCCATTATTTTTTCACATCTTGGTCGTCTTTGTTGTACTATTTTATATTTTCTTTTTCTTTTTCATTCATTGTCATATCTACAATCTCTTTCTTGTGCACAGCTTTACTTTCTTTCTGTTTAAAAGCTGAAGTTTGTCTGGATCATAAATTCAGTATTTTTACTTCTTACATTTTTTTCATGCAGAGCAGCTGATTTGTGCTCACTCCCATCAATGATTTGTAAAATTTATTTTTAAGATATACCTGCAGGCTGGCGACTGCTAAATTAAGATTACACTTAACGCAAAAGAGCCACTCACTGGAATTAAGTTGTAACGTGAACTAGAAAATGATCATCACCAGTTCAGACTATAGAAACTGCACTTTCATGTATTGCAATTTGTTTTAATCATTTATCCCCAAACAAGTTTATAATTCTGTTTAAGTGAAAGGGCGATAATGTCAGGTCAAACAGCATGATCTTCTAAAATTGTTTATGCTTACGGCCAAGAGGCTGAAACCCCGGTTCCTGCAGGGTTACCGAAGTTATGGAGCGTCGAGCTTTGTTAGCATTTCGATGCTTGGCCACTTGGGAAAACCATGTGTTTTAACCTTGGATATATATGTAGTTCAATAGATAATGCCTCGGAATTTTTTGTCCGAGAGCTGATTTACAATTCGCGTCGGATTTGTTATGTTCACTTACGCGCAAATACATTTGAGAAAAACATGACTCCACCTTATCTCCTAGTTTGTTTTTTTTTAATCATTTCACCCCGAGCAAGGCAGAAACGCCACTGATGTGCAGGGGGTTACATAAATGTAGAAAGATTAATTAGAAAAGAGTGAGGAGTACAAGCTAGTTAGAAAGGAACAATAGAAAGCTGAGAAAGCAGGTGCAATGAGAGATACATGGGCGGAGAGAAAGTGAAGATTATACAGGGGAGGGGAGAGAGCTAGAGTCCAGTGGTTAGTAAGTGAGTATTAACTTTGCATTTAAATTTCTGGAGGTCGTAGCCGTCAGGAAAGCAAGAATACGGGAGTGAGTTCCACAGGCGGGAAGTGCGAGAGAGGAAGTTGCAGGAGTAGAATTGTCGTCTGCATTTGGCTAACCTGACTGTGTATGGGTGGGACCCAGTTGCCAGTTTGGTTGCACGTAAACACCTGTTGAGGAGGCATCAGTGACTTAAGCTCATCCGAGCAGAAGCCATGAAAGTATTTATAGAAGAGACAGAGGGAGGCCACATTTCGACGATGGGAAAGTGACTGCAGTCGAGTCGCCAGATCAGTACCTATCACATTACAGACTCTCCTTTGGAGCTTGTCAAGAACACTGAGGAGAACGGCAGGGGCACCTGACCATAAATGGCAGCAGTACTCCATGCACGGACGGATGGTTGACTTGTATATATGCAGGATGTATTCAGGTGGAAAAAACATCCTGGATCGACATAGTGACCCAACCTTAAAACTTGTAAAATTAAAACATTATCTTCAAAAAAGATTCTTACAACCAAAAAATATGACTTGAAATAACCTGCAAACGGTTACAAAGATGTAGAAAACGAATCAATTAATCAATGTAAAAGGGTTTCAAATTAAAATTTTAAGTGTCGTCAATTTTGTCGGCTTTTCAAAACGTTTGTAGGTTATTTTAAGTCTGAAATATATTTTTAGATTTTAAGAATAATTATTATATTTGTACGAATATGGTATTAACAATTCTTTTGAGATGATAATGATTTTCTGATAAAAACATAAAGAAAGGAATTATGCTGAATCATAAATATTTATTGCGAAAAGTAAAAGTAATTTCTTTATTTGGGTACAGACATACTGAGGAATTTTTTCCTTGGGTGTAATCAGAATTGTGTCATGTTAAGCGTCTTTCGGTCGATAACTAAATCACGTTTTTTGATTATGTCTCGTGATTGATAATTATTTTTAGAGCTGATGGTATGAAAAGATCATCAGCTGGATTCTATTAATATTTTCCAAGTAAGAATTATTGAGGTTTAAATTAAGAACATTTCACAGACAGCTAATAAATCTCTTTGACCTGATTTTATTCATCTTGATTTAATCTTCCCAGACAGGTACCAACTCATTGTTGAGGAGTGTATGGAATTTACCTTGGAATCTAGGTTGTTTGGTGTTTTAAAATACAAAAAAAAAGTTTCAAATTTATTCGATAAGGAATGTGCATTGATAATTTGGCGAACAATTAAGATGAGTTTATTATCAATGTGTTTAACTTTTCTTTACATAGACCGAGGCGATAAGTGGATTTAATCAAATGGGATCGGATCCAAGACAAGTTATAGATTCTTTAAACTAGTAATTATCAGTATATTTGTACCTATTCATTGTCAAGCTTAAGACTATAACATGTTGAAACGCCGGCTCTCATACTATCACCGAAGTTAAGTAATGTAGAATCAGATCAGTACCAAAATGGTGATCTTCTTGGAAATACCAGGAGTGGTAAGCTTGGATGTGAGGGTCATATTATGGATAAAGATTCAGCATTTTAAATTGGAGTAATGAGTTTCAGTTCCAGTCGGGTTCGTTTTATTCATTAACGTGCAAATACTCTAGAAAGTCTAAAATGCACCTCTTCTCTCACCAGTGACGGATTTATTAATAAGACTTGTATTAATAAATCATGAATTTAAAAGTGCTACTAGACTAGCATCTAAGTCGCATTCTTTTATCGTCATAATAATCAAATGTAACCGCTAGTTCTACTCCCTCGGGTTTTTTTCTCGCATTTCCAGCATGGAGGACTCCTTTCTGTATACTTGCTTCCCTGATAGATGCAATCTGTAGAAATTTAAATGCAGCGTCAATTGCCATCTTTTATCTCATTGATTCTCATCATTCTCTTATGCTTTCTTTGACAACCCTTGTACTTTTTTTCTTTTTTCTTTTATCTTACTGTAAGCCCCTGTGTACCAATTATGGTCCTACATTACTTGGGGTGAAATGATTATTAAAAAAATTATTTCTAAAAAACATTTACTATCTAAAACTATTTTCTGATCTTAAATAATCTACAAAATGTTAATAGACTTTGAAAAACAAATCATGAAAATATATTTATTATTTTGCTTTGATTTTTACCACAACGTTTTATCTAGTCTATCGCATATTTTTGTTTGGTGTTTATTTATCATATTCAGTAAAGAAAGAAACATCTTAAAATATTAGAGTACGTTTGTTCGTGTGTGCTTAATAACACTAGTAAATTACAGTGTTTTTTTTTTCTGGTAGTACTCTGTCATGAGAAACCTATTCAACGAGAGAACGCATTCGTAGAAAGGAATGACGATCTGATCAAATGTAAAAAAAAACTCAGACGTTTATGGACGTTTCGGATTACTCTTTGCCGTCAGCACTTCATTACAAAGAGATAAAATAATGTAAGGAAAAATTCAGCCGCCTCCTCTGAAAGCATAAAACAAAACAGGGAAGGTATGATACAGCAAGATATATCAGAAGAAGAGCTCATATTACTCTCACTTGGTCCAAATAAAAGATAAAGAAAATCGCAGGATAGTGAGAAAATTGAATGGAACGGCAGATATCGACTCATCAAAAAGGCATATAGATCAGGCCAATGTGAATTTCAGCGCTTTTCTGTTTTATTTGCTCAGCAGGGGCCAAATTAAAGAGAATCTTGTTAGAGAGACTGCTGGATATGAAGAATCGCGTAGACGAGAATTAACCATGCCAGTAATTATACTTTTGAACATTTTCCGTTCGATATATATTTCGGAAAACTTGTTTAAGTATCGTAAAACTAAGCCTTACTAGAAAATAGATCAACAAAAACTTTGTGTTCAAAGCATAAAAAAAAATGGTAAATTTTTGTTTTGTTCCCTGAAGGCTTTTACCCCTTCAAATCTTTCCAAAACATCCTTAATTTCGTGCAAATGTATGTGCTGAACTCAAATCGATAATTGTTTATTGAAGAAACCTACCTTTTTTTCCTGATATCGGCAAGAAATAAATCGGACTATATCTCACCCCTTACCACTGTTCTCATATCTGATTCACAGCTGAATGACATGATGCGTAGAATACTTATTTCGGCCGATTTACTCCCTTCGAGCAATTACTCCGCGATTTGTTTGGTTTCGGAACTCATTTTCCGCGTAGTAGCTGCAAAAAGGAAGTAAAAAACCGAAACATCGGAAAACTACGCGTGAATTCAGTCTGCATTGTTTAATCGTGGTTACGGGGTGAGATAAACAGCAACAAGAAATTCCATATTTTTCTAATCGATAATATGCAAAAAATGGTAGGTTTCTTCAATAAACAATTACCGATTTCAGTTCGAAGTATACATTTGCACGGAAAGAGGGATGTTTTGTAAAGATCTGAAGGGGTAAAGGCCTTCGGGGAACAAAACAAAAATTATGACCTTTCTCAAAAATATAAGCATTTATTATTAAATTAACGAAATAATATTTATAAGATAAAATATTAGATAGAAAAAATGTCTTCAGCATTTATTCTGTATTCATTAGTGCCAAACTGTATCTTATAACAAAACCGACGACTTAAAAAAAATGAAAAATGATGGTGTTACACTAAAATGACTATTCGTACATTACTTGACAGCACTAAACAAAAGTTGAAATTGAAATTGATGTGCTTGGCCTTCTCATGTTTCTAGACAATTTCGATGCAGGTTTTGCATGAACTTGCCTTATTAATATAATCATCGCTTTGGGTAGACTGTATAACAGTGAATGCTGCACAATATTCTTAAAGATGAAATAGAGACTTGAAGCAGCATGAGCGTGGGTCTACATAAACGATGCCATGGACCGAATATGTGAGCAACATTGAGGTTTGGGAGAAAATGGAAACGAAAGAGAAACTTATATTTAACACTAGGAAGATGCAGTTTAAAGATTCTTGGGCGCAAAACGAGGAAGTGTGGATGAGAAAACTTGATCCTCACAGGACAAAATCAATGAAAGTGCAACAGAGGGTGGCAGCGCAAGACATACTTAATGAGCTTGAGTAAATAGATAGTAAGACAGAGTTACGAGGAATAGGATGATGCAGAGAGCCATGATCGCCATCGTTCTAAAAGGACGGCATAAGTGAAGATATATAACTGATTCATAAGTAAAGAAACTGACCCTCTCTAAAATTCTGGATGTTAAAATTATCATTATTTGCTCTATTTATATTTGAACTATTGTCTTTATTCTTACTATTATTGCAACATTTCGGTTGTTCTTCAGCCTTACTCATACAATAATATAGATCTTAAATAATATAATAACTACAGATGAGCAGTTAAACAAGAAGAATTTACCCTTGTGTATTAAATAAAAGGTTCAGTTAAGAATTCCCTGCAGGGTATCAAAATCGATATACATCTGAGGAAGGCTGAAGGTTACACCAGCTGAAACGTTGTGCTAACAACAACAAAGATGAGGACAATAGTCGGAATGTAAATAGGGTAAAGAAGAAACTGCGTGTCATATTATGTTGGATGATTTTGACTATATCCAGAATTTGGTAGCTAGCCAGGAAATTTACCCAATCACACTTTCCTTGAGAAATAATCATGAAAATGTCCTCTTACACTTGCTGACTGGTGATAGCTTTATATGAGCAGAAAATATTCAGAAACGTTCATCAGTCGGGCAAAACAGACTAAGATTACGAGAATGTTCTCATGTGGGGAATCCAAAACTATTGAAGAAACAGTTTCCATTTTTTTTTTTTCGTAAAATAATGAATAACATCTCACGTTCGTTAAATTAATCAGTGTATTTAGTTTGGGGAAGCAAAATTATATGGGAATTTGTGCCGGTAATTTTAATGGTTATCGGTGTGGAATTTGCAGTTGGCTTAATCAGTTACATTCTTTTCTACACCGTATGACGTAGGTTATCGTTTAAACGATACACGTAAATTTGAAGAAAATTTGTACTGTTCCTTAAAAAAATGCGGAGATATAGCCCACAAGATACTGTCTACCATACCATAGCTTTCTGTACTTAAGACCATGTAATGTTGCATATCTCAGCTAGAACTGGAAGCCAATCTCAAATTTGTCATTCCACTGAGAGCGAAATTTTTTTTTTACATCTGATCGGGGTTAGCGGTAGATCGCTGCTTTAATCTGCTTAAGAAATTCAACGAAAAAACGTAGATATTAAGTGTATAATTAGATTGAAAAATTAATCATATTCTGGTATATTTTTAAATTTTAAATTTTAAATTTTAAATTTTTTTAAATTTTTAAATTTAAAATTCTGGTATATTTTTGTTTACTAAGGTCTTATTGCGATTAATATATAATTTGGCGAATCTTTGGATCTATAATTTTCCACTGCGTTACCAACGCCGTACAAAATGTTATATGCATTTATATCTTTGAATTAATTAACTACGTTAAGACAGTTTTAATGAAATAAAAACCATATTGGAACTACGAATTCCAGAAAAGAAATATAATGAAACAAATAGATATGAAAGTAACTATTTTTTCTTGTTCAGAAAAAAGAGTAACTATTGTTATGCAAACCGTTTTTTCATAAATATAATTTACTGTTAAGACCTTAAATAAGTTCTAACTGATTCTACATGAAAATTAATGTTTTATTTAAAAAACATAGTAAAAGAATGTCATTGAAAGTATCGTCCATCACCAGCCAAAACTTTTCTCATTCTTTCTGGTAGCATTTGAATTCCACGTTGGAAAAACGACTAGTCTTTTGAGGCTAACCACGAATCAGCCCATATTTTGGCAACTTCATAAAAATGAAAGATCTGCTCAACTAGGTCATGAGCCTTTGATTGTTAACAAGTGATAATCGGACAGGTAAATACGGCGTGGGATTGGATTTTACATTTAACCGTTTCTGTGTAGGATTTCACCTGTTTTGCAAAGTGGCCTAGCATTGTCATGTTGCAAAATCACTTTGCCTTGTCTGTGACCGTATAGCTGCCGTTTTTTACTTCAATGCTCTGCTCAAATGCTTCAGTTGTAGTCGATAGCAATCTCCCGTTATAGTCGGTTCGAGCAACTCATTATAAACTACACTCAGCTGATCCCACGAAATGAAGAGCAGAAATTTCAAATCATGGATATTCGGCTTTGCCTCCAATGTTAATCCATGGCCTGGCTTACCCCACAATCCGTTCGATGTCTTTCGACTTCAAGTCGTACGGCGCCGAAATGCCCTTGCTTTTTAATAATTCTGAGATCAACTCCTAATGATTTTGCAACTTCAGGCTGCGCATGAAATGAGCTTTCATGAAGTAAGATCTTCAATTCTTTGTCTTCAAACTTTATCGGTGCGACAGAGATTATAAAAACATTATTTTTGAAGCGTCAAAACCAACATCTGCATGTTGTTTCCGACACAGGATGGTCTCTGTGTGTCTCAACAAGAATCCTATGTGCTTCATCAGTGGATTTCTTTTAAATAAAGTAGTGCAGTAAAATTCCCCGCAAGTACACGTTTTTTGCAGGAATTTCGACATGTTTAACGCTAGGAAAATCTAAGTTGTTTACATTTCGGCGAAATGAAATACACTGAATTTCAAGCTTATTTATAATGCTTCCTTATAGATGCGTTACCATCTGAAAACACACTTATACAGTTCTGGAAAAGTCCTCAGTTGGTAATCAGTGAGAATTTATTCCAGGTTCCAGTATGATTATAGTATCCATTGTAAAATGATTCTTAAAAAGCGTGGTTTAGCAACATGGTTAGAGTTAACATGGTTCTGTACACTTCGTTCACAATATATAAAAATATCGGACGAAAGTTATTGAATTTAATTGGATGAAATTAACCGTTCTTAATAAATTATTTTTCCGTTGTTTCGTAGTATACAATATCAATCTTGATCCTATTCTATGTCTTTATCGGTACGCTAAAATTCAACATAGATATTTGGAAGATTTTAGAAAGAAAAACAAATTACTGATATAAATTAAATATTCTCATCAAAATATTTGTTGTTACAAATAAAAAATATCATAAAGAAAACTATTAGATTAACTTTATGCAACAAATAAAATATTTTTTAATAATTTCGATGTTGTTAGATAGAATCGAATATAACTTCGGAAGTAAAGCTATTAAACTGTAATTAATTACAGTTAAATTAAATGTAAAAAATCATTATCAAATTAATAGGGTGAAAACTTTGTAACGTTTGCAAAAAAGAAAGACTAAAAAAATATTTATGAACTAACACCCAGACATAATAGATTAAACATAGGAACGCCGGAAGACGTACAGAAAAACACGCATGATAAATGAAAGAAAACGTCGAACAGGAACTATAAAACAAAAAGAGAATTACAGTAAAATATGTATCATCAATTTATATATATATATATATATATATATATATATATATCATTAATTATATATATATATATATAATTGATGATACATGAGAGAGAGGGAGGGAGGGAGGGAGAGATAGTATTAGTGTATTTATAGAGATTTTCTGCTTTAAATAATAATTTTAAGATTTTGTGCTTTAAAATAATTTTAAGAGGGAAGGAGGGAGAGATAGTATTAGTGTATTTATAGAGATTTTGTGCTTTAAATAGTAATTTTAAGTTTTTTTTTGCTGTCTTTATCTTGATCATCGTTCAAGTAAGAAAAATACGTTTTTATTCATTTTATTCAATCGGTCATTCAATACTCGCTGTAAACAACAAAGAAAGTTATAGTCTTTATAGTAATCCCTACCTAGGTACCTATGTATGTCACGCTTTTGCAAATACATTATATTTCCGGAGAAAATCATTGTAATGGAAGAAAGGATAAGACAACAAAGAGAGTTAGCAACAAGGTAACGGCAGAGAAGAAGACGAGAACGATTACGAGTAGAAGAGAGAGAAGCAATCCGTGAACATAATAGAGAACGAATGGCAGCAAGGAGGAATCATATAAACTAAGAAGACAGGGAGCACTATATATATGATTGTTATTGCAGTAAAAGTTATTAAGTTCAAGAAATTAATGATGCAATAAGAGAATTTCTATGAATATTTTATCATCATAGGATTTGCCTTGCGCTTATTTAATCCTTAACTGAAGAGTTAAGATTCATCATAGTATTAAAATAAGAAAACCGTGAAATTTTCACTAGTTAAAAATAGTATTTAATAAATTATGTAAAACTTAAATTATCAGTTTCAGTATAAGAACCATAGTAAAAATTCAAATACTTTTTTTTATGTGTTAGGAGCAGAATCACAGATTAGGTAAAAATATTTAGTAGCGAGCATAAAGATCAAAACAATGTTAAGAAAAGTCTAAATGTGAAATAGCTTTTTTATTTTAAAGCTTCATAGAACATTTTATCAAGGATAAATAAGGATATAAAAGTAAATTATATCATTCCAAAATATAAAGCTTAATAAACGTATTTTGATAAAGTTATAAAAATTATATAATATTTGAAAAAATAGATGATCAAAAACATCAGAACAATTAACAAAATGATACTATTATAATGGATACATCATATCCAAATGAAAATAGCTTTCATAATTCATTAGTACTTGATGTATATACCTTTACTTCAAATAACAGCTTGACATCTTTTGCTACATGAGCGAATTAATGTCTTGCATTCATGAACGGTTATTTTCTCCAATTCTTCTTTTAAATTAGTCCATAGTTTTTTCTTTAGTTCTTTCATTTAGTAACTTCTAAACATTCTCAGTAGGATTCATGTCTGGGCTTTAGGCACGCTACTCCATAACAGTAACATCCTCCCCAGAAAGAAATGTCTTAACAGATTTCACTGTGTGACATGGCGCGTTATTTTGCATAAACTGGTTGTTAATTGAAGTTCTCAAATTAGGTACAAAATGTTTCTTCAATATCTCTTTATATATAGTTGCGCTAATTTTATCGTGTAACCTAACAAGATGTCCCGCACCAGCAGATGAAATTATGCCAAAAATCATCACACTTCCTTTTCCAAATTTAACGTTGCTTTTAGCAAATATTGTTCCTCAGGAATGTGTCCAACGAACCTTCTCCCGTCACAACCGAACAAGTTAAACTTTGATCATCGCTGAAATGAACACAATCCCACTGTTCTTCTGTTCATATAACGTGTGCAGTGGCAAATATCAATCGGCTTATTTGATTCGTTTTAGAAATGTAAATATTCGTAGAGGTTACTCGACTGTTCAGATTGATTTTATTGTTTTTCAGAAATAGTTTGTTTGATAATTTAATGCCAAGGTTAGCATTAGCTCTTTTAGAGATAGCGGTTGCTGTCGGAAATCGTTGCTTTTTTTATTCTTTACCAATCAACCTCTCTTCCCTAGCAGTAGTTTACCTAGGCCTGCCAGGTGGTTTTTGGGCTTCAAATGACACAGTTTCCTCAAGTTTTCTTAAAATACTATGAATAACACTTTTAGATTTCCCCACACTCTTTGAACTATCCTCCATCAAGAGTTTATCTTCATTACGTAACTTGAATATCAGTTTCAATGAAGTCACAGAGTTTTTCGCCATGTTTACAATGCAAGAGCCAGTAAAATGCCGGTGTAATGTAGTAAAATACCCGATGTTTTATTCTTACACTAAAAGATTTCAATAATGCAAAATAATTATTAAATTTTGTGGATTTATTTGATCGTTCTGATGGTTTTATCATCAAGTTTTTTCGAATGTTAAATAATTATTCTTATAACTTTAACAAAATAAGTTTATTGAGGTTTATATTTTGGAATTATATAATTTATATTTATATGTTTTTTTCTTGATAAAATGTTCTTTGGAGATTTAAAATAAAAAGTTTTTTCATATTTAGACCCTTTCTTAACATCGTTCTGATTCTTATGGTTGCTACTGTATATCAAAATTTATGTTTGAGCTGCTATGGTTAAAAATGTCATTCAAAAATATTAAATTAACTACTAAGTAACAGAACCAATTTTCCTAAATTCTATTTCTTTCGGGAATTTCTTCACAAACAGATAAATATATACAATCTATGATCTATCACTAAATATATATTATTTTTATGGATTTTAATTTTATTTATCAGTTGATGTTTTAGATTAACGACAAACTTAAAACACACACACTCTCTCTCTCTCTTATATATATATATGTTGTTAAGATATCTCAGAAGAATATTTTATTAAAATGTGGGATCAATTGTCGTTATCTCATACCAGAAGTAAGAAACCATACAGCGTCAAATCGTATCTTTTAAAAGGCGTATATATATATATATATATATATATATATATATATATATATGACTTAATATATGGATCAGAATCTGACAAGATGAATAGAATAAATAAAGAACACGTAGGAAATAAGTGTCTTTAATCTAACATGTTTCACTTATAACAAGCTTCTTCAGAGATTCTTCAAAGATGAATGATTTAATAATTCTAAGAGATAGTATGTTGAGGTATGGTTTCATTAGTCAGATAAGTGTTACGTGGGAGAAAGCAATGGATGAATATTAAAATGTAAAAGAGAGAACTTGTTTTTATTTAACTGTGTGTGTCAACGCGTTCTTTTTAAATAAAATAAGGGAAAACAGTTCTAAGTGTGTGCGTTGAGAGAAATCAAATGATGGAACAATTTTTATTCAAAATAACGTGAGAATCACGTATGAAACATAAACGAAATATATTTCCGTTTAAATTCTATTGAAAATAATGTTAACAGAATTTTTTAATGAAATAATAGATTACTAAATAAAATGTACAATGAATAATAATAAATGGATTGTTTACTGCTAATAATTATAAGATAAAGAATTCTAAACTACTATTATAGTTTGGTCAACAAAATCCATACAAAGAAGAAGCAGTATATACCGATGATCGTTTCTGTTCAGGGTCTCTTGTGTAATATATTCTTTTGATCGAACATTTATTCTGAATCATAGACGAGCCGAAGTTGACCTCAATCTACACGCTGCCGTGGATTCGAGCAACAACAACTGAAAACAGCTGACTAATGTATTTGGCCTCCCATTTATATATATATATATATGTTTTTAGATGCTCTAGAGGCAGGTAGAAGTTTCTAGAAACTTCTAGAAAGTTCAACAGAACACTTTTTCTCTATTAATTACTAAATCTAAAGGGTTTGGTGAATTGGAAATTTTAAAGATGGCAAAAGGGGACCTAAGAGCTATAGATTGAATTCATAGATTTAATGAATCGTTTAGATTTTGTATTTACTAGAATATTGTATAAAAAGTATAAGGAAATGGGGCCTGTAATACTTCCCCACCAAAAAAAGTAAAAGTTTTGAAACTCATATTGAAAAAGATACTTTTGTTAAACCTCAAATCCCATCACAAACGTACAAAGGCATTTTTTTCTATTATTCAAACACATTCACAAACGGAAAAATACTTCTTTGATATTTGATTTTCCTCAATATTTTAGAAAGTCATACTCTAAAAAGAGCGTCAGCAATGACATTGTCGTTTACTTTAATATGTTTTATAAACATATTACATTCTTGAGAAAGAATACTTCTCCTCATAAGAATTTGGTTTCTGTTTATCATCTCCTGAAGGAAAGTCAATGGGTTGTGCTCGGTATAAACCATAAAAGGTGATATGGTAACGCTGAGATAAAAATCAAAATATTGTTGGGCCGACAGTAGGGCCAAACTTTCCTTTTCTCTATTGGAATATTTCTTTTGGCAGTTGTTCAACTTTTTAGAAATATAGTAAATGTTTTAATCAATGCCTTCTCCATCTACCTGTATTAAGACACCATCCATCCCAACATCACTGGTATCAATGTGTAGATTGAATTTTTTAGAAAAATCCGGAGTTGACAGAATCGGACCACTAAAAAGCTTCGTCACCGTCCTCAATCAACTTACTGTCTCTGTGTATTTTAAAAGACATATTTAAATTTTTTAAAAAGTTTTTTAAATCATTCGTCGTTTAAAAAATCTCTGAAGAAGTTTGTTAAAGAGAAAGATGTTAGATTTAAGACACTTTTTTCTACCTGTTGTTTACTTATTACATTCATCTTATCGGATTTTGATCCATATATTCAACTCATACATACATACATACATATATATATATATATATATATATATATATATATATATATATATATGTGTGTGTGTGTGTGTGTGTGTGTGTGTGTGTGTGTGTGTTAAAATGAATATTTACTTTCAGGTCGAATCTTCTGCTAAGAAACAGTGTCGTATCTCGTCTATATTCTGACGAGGATCAAAGAGCCGCGCCCCCTCGGGAGCTCTGCCTGAATTAAAATTAACACCAATATTCCGATATTGTTCAAGTTTTTTTTTTAATATTCCCATGTTGGGCGTTCGATTCAAAGTTGATTTTGTTTGTTATTTTGTATGTCTGCTTTATTACAGAGGGAAAATATAGAAATCCACCTTACGCATTTTTTATTTATTTTGTAAATATATAATGTTTCATTGGCAAAAATGTTCTTTTTTTGTTATTAGTATAAATCCTGAGAGCAACCGTTTCGATTTCAACCACTTCCCAGATCTAACGTTGCGTTGGCGCGTCCCACATATGCATAACATTGAGCCACTTCAAATCGGGAAACT
The DNA here is from genome assembly GCA_037127315.1 of Ascarosepion bandense. Taxonomy (NCBI): domain Eukaryota; kingdom Metazoa; phylum Mollusca; class Cephalopoda; order Sepiida; family Sepiidae; genus Ascarosepion; species Ascarosepion bandense. Next base: position 1,661,426 of record JBBBDQ010000780.1, on the reverse strand, counting down.
CTCAACTAAACTGAATTCATCTTCAATGCCTTCCGTTTAAAATATTTGTCTAGGTTCATATTTCGGAAGTAAGAACTGTTAGTCTTCTACTTCCGTGTTTTCCGCCCCAAAAAAAGACTCACACACACTCACGTATGGATAATTGGTATGTGTACGCTTATATGTATGTCTGTTTCAGTTTATTTCCGGGAGGAATTCCTAACGGAATGCGGTCGCATAAGCTATGCATCGGATATGGAAAAGGTAGTACTTATGCCAGCATATGATCCGAGAAACATGTGGGCTTATTCTCCCACTCTGTTTTCGATTTTTCTGTTCGTGACTTTCTTTTCTAATTCATTAACTTTCTCTCTTTATCTCACTCAAATGACAATGTGTGCCGGATTGGTTAGGAATTACTTATGGACTTGTTAAGTTTCGTTAAGTTTAAGGTTAAAATTGTTAAACAAAATGGGTTTGAAAAGATATCGACCCGGTTTACTTTCAAAAATCAGATCACAGAACCGAAAATCATAAATTAAGAATAATACCTTTTATGGTAAATTTCTTTAACTTACTTTTATAATGGTCTCACCCCGATCAAGACAGAAACACCACTAGTGAGTAGAGGGGGTTACAGCGAAAGAAAAAATAAAAAAGAAGGAACAAAGCACAGGGGATGTCAAAAGAAGAAAAAGAGAAGGAGATAGAAAATGATAACTGATGTTGCATTTAAACTTTTGGAAATTGTGGCTATCAGGCAATCAAATATAAGGAAGGGAGTTCCACAGACGAGAAGTATGACAAAAGAACCGTCTACACTAGAAGTGGGGATTATATTTTATTATTTTGACGGTAAAAGAGTGGGATTTAGCTGCCAATCTAGTAAATTCATGCTGTCGGGGCCCCAGGAAGAGAAGCTTATTAGAGCAGAGGCTGTGAAAATATTTGTAGAAAAGACAGCGGCAGGCTACATCAGTCTCGGAGACTAAAAGATTTATGGATTCAATTTCGATTGCCGCCTAAAGAGCACTCAAATCGAGGTTATCCAGAGTTTCCTAAAATATACATTAACATTGTCCATCTGATGATTACGACAAGGAAGTAATACAAGGAAGTGCAAATATTCAGCTTATAGAAAATCAATATATTTTTTAATAAATTTCCCCCAGAAACTCGAAGTCACTAAATTTATAGGCATAGAATCGAAATGATAATGACTGACGGAGCTTTTGTTGTAAATAAAGAGTAGGTGGTATGAAGTGAATTTAGATGATAGATGATGATTGATGCGGACATAAGCTAGAACAGGGTGTATAGTGTTTACAGAATGACTAGTGATGAAACAGAACTATAGAAATAACAATCGATAAAAGAATTATTTTATAACAATTTTATCCCAAGCAAGGCAGGACTGCTCTGGGGCACAGGTGTTTCCAAAGTGAGA